>CAXIVR010000002.1:2041439-2066992 GCA_964035755.1 Teleogryllus oceanicus
TCAGAAACCTAACTCTATGTACTGTGGTTGAATAAAAGTGCGAAAGAATCAACGGAATAAATGAAAAGAAATAAAAGTGAAAAAAAATTTTTAAAAAATGTAAAATACTTGATATTTCTAAATAATAAAAAGTGCCTAATTTGATCACATGTGATCAGCTCTAGATGTCAGAAACCTAACTTTTCATGTCTAATGTTTGTTAAACGACTGGTTTAATAATGTTATAAGCTACTTTCAGTCTGAATATTGTCACTATTCTACTTTCAGTCCGAATAGTGCCTAATTTCATAATTTTTGTTACCTATTTTAGGTGTCTAAAATAATTTTTCTTGTATCTGAAATTTCGAGGTGTTAGTGGTGACAAGTAAAAACAGTGCAAGAAGAAAGAAAACAGATGGAATGTAAACGAAAATGAGAGGAGAAAGAACGAACATTTAATCTCTTTAGATTTTTAAAAAGGTTCATAACCACTTCTAATTCATTAATCTTAGCATCGCATCTAGTACCGCGTCGACGCGCGCTGGAAGAGGCGCGTGAAAGCCGCCAGCCAAAGGGCCGTCCTTGCTGGCGCCTGGGCGAGACGCATTGCGGGCGCCAGGCAAGCAGGGCACTGGGGACGGGCAGCAGCAGCAGCGCCGGCGCGGCGTGCCATGCGAGCCTCGCGCGCAGCTGAAACGGAAAGCGCAGGGCGGGGCAGCAGCGGCTGGCGTCCCGCGCCAGCTACGCGTATAAATCTGGGGCGGGGCCCCCGTCAGCCCTGGACCCGCCGCACCCCACCCGCCCCTGACGCGCCGCTGGCCCAGTCAGCGCCTGTCTCGCACTTTCCTGCGACTTCATCTCCGAGTCGGAATGGACGTACTAATCTTCCTTCCAAGTCGTTCGTCGTCCAAAAAAGTATTCATTTGCCAGGGTTACACTGTTTGTTAAAAGTTTCTACTTTTAATGACGAGGAGGAATAAAGAGAATTGACAATGAATTCAACGAGCAAGAACAACGTTACATACCCAAGCGGACGTGTTTTTTAACGTTCCCTCTTCATTTCTTTCAAACCCAAAAAACGGAGATGATCGATTATTCTTAATAAGCCATTTCTCAGACACGGTCACTGCTGTATGTCAAGCAAGGTTAGCGATGCTACGGATATCGACGTATCAATACCAAACGCCAGTGTGTTAATTTCACTCGCACAAAACGTCCAGACTTGAGGATACTAATCAACGTATTCGGGGAGGTAAGAAAAAATGTACTTATGTGATGCAAAAGATTTGTTGCTTCTACGATGGATTCTCCTAGCCAGTTTTTAGAAAGTTTGTACGTACTACGAAGAGGATTCTTAGGAAGTGAGAAAATATTTGTGATTCTGATTCACACAGAATATATTTTAATTTAAAAATATATTTAGAATCGTCGAATTATTAAGTCAAGAAATATCTGATGTGTCGCCAAGTGAATATGCAATAGTAGTTCTCTTTTCAAACATACTTTTACTTTAATTTATTTTATATTTTTATAAAACTATAGCTCCTTCGTCCCAGAAGAAAGCATTGTAAAAATACCGAATAATGTGAAACGTATTTCGCGAGTGTCACGAAATTCCAAAAAGTACTTAAGTAATTCTTTTCATAATATAAAAAAAAACAACAACATCCATTAATATTGTAAAATAATTAGAATTACGCATAAGTATTATATTTGAGTAATAGACTTTTCTCAACTTCAGCTAAAATAACTAAGGGGGTTTGAAGGTCATACATTTAAATAACAAATCACGCAAAAAAATAGTTTTCTAATTATTTTTCAAATAATATATTCACATCATTGGACGTTATCCATGTCCTGTCTCTGAAATGGAGTGGGAAACGTATAACACTAGCAATGAAAGTTACAAGGAAAACTCACGTTAATTAATTTTAGGAAATACTGAAAATGAAGTTGAAAAAGAAATGCTGTCCTTCATACAGTGAAAACCAGATCCCACAAGTTGTGCAGCAAAGAACACACAAAGTTAATAACCGTCCGTAGAAAGTGGTATTGCGCGATATAATTTGACGAGACTAAATCGATATTCCGCATTATGTGAATATCAATGGCTTTCATTCATCTCTCCCATTTGTCTCCCAGGCTCGAACGCAATTTTTTATCACTTTATGGACAGAAATAAATACGTTCCGTGTACTATCAATTTTTCCATGAAGTCCTGTGGTCCGCGCAGATTGTGAATGCGCAGTTAACTACAGCTGCAAAACACGTCCGGGAACAAGTGCACGGAAAAAGCAATGGTTAAACAGATACGGAAACTCAGTTGCGCTAAAATTGAAATTAATACATGATTCGTTTATAGTCCCAAAACATTTAACGAAGATAAATGTTTACGTTACACATGATGAAAGAAGATACAAAGGAAATACCCTACCTTAACGGGATATTTCCAGAAGTTCGAACAAAATTTAGGCGTTTGTACGTCGGAGAATATGCAGACATTTTGACTATTATGCGTCCTATATTTTTTATTGAAGACATCTAATATTCCGTATTTTTTCTCGAGGAAGAATATGAGAACTTTGATACATAATAACATATTCCATATATTAAAAAATATTTGTTAATGATATCACTGATCTCAAGCTAAAATCATCCACGAAACAGTGTTTAAGATATTTTGTATTACATTAGGAATAAATTAAATATCCAATGGCACAAAATATGGCAAAATCAAAAATCCATAAAAATATCTCTAATTTCTTTGGACTTATAACAAATCCCACAATTAATCATCAAGAACAAGTTGCTCTATCAAGAATTCGATCAAATCATTCTCAATTTTTTCATAAATTCCTAATAGAAAGTTCACAACCCATCTATACCATCTGCAATACTGTTTTATCGATAAACCACATCCTTCTGGAATGCTCCATTCTTAATCAAGATAGGCAAGAGCACTTGGGAGAAGAAAACGTCAATGCAATTTTATCATCACCGAGTTCGCAAGACAAAGTTATAAAATTTTGTAAAAGTATAGATATTTTCAAAAATTTGTGATTGCAACTAATTACTGTGTTAGTCGCTCATTCATGACCTTCGTTGTTTATGCGACTTGAAATAATTCTTCTTTAAATGTGTACTACCGCGCCCAGAGAAATTTAGGTATTCATTTTCCGTGTTTATGAAAGTGCATCCAGAATTCTCAACAGAGAATTAGTTGATAATAAGGGAGGTATATCATATTTTTAACCTTCAATTCAGACATTCAAAATTGTTGCAAATAAATGCAGTTCATTCTATCCCCGGGAAATACTCACTTAAACATCCCCAAACCAGTTATTGCAAAATCAGGACGCAAAGGGAAGGTTGTTCCAATGAGCAGGGGTCAGTAAAGGGCAACAGATCAATTTGCTTGAGTACTTTTTTTTAAAAATTTAATACATGGGTATTAATTGCTTTTCCTTTCAACAATTGAATGTTGGAAGAATTTACCGTTTTAGTAAAAACTATTCATAAACCCATAAAATGAAAAATCATTATGAAGCCCGATTAAAACTCTGAATCTGAATCATAAATTTCGTGATTCAATCAGTGAGGAAAAGTCACTGATTTCTTCAGTCAAACGTAGTTTCGCTGACAATCGTAATATGTAAACCCTTTTTCATAATGCCCGCCGCATTCCTGGGTTTTCAGCAGTTGTCAGTGGGCCCCCGACTGATTGCCCAAGTGCTCTGTTAACAGTCTGTTGTTGGATAGAAGCAAACCCACGAGGAAATGGGTTTTCCCTGGAAAACGGCCTGTGTCTGAAATTGTTTTAATTGCGTTGGGTTTTTTTCCTTTTCTGTGACTGTCTTGTTGATAACGGGCGTTTTTTTTATATGAACATTTGAAAAACTAAGATATGGGGGGAAAAAAACGTGGTAAATCCCAGATTTGTTTGCTTAACGAAAACTTTTATGTAACAAGAGTTTTAGGTAACTGATTTGATACAGTGTAAAATATCTGAGGGCAATGTATAATTTGTTTAAAATTGAAAAGCCCAAAATGCCTGATTAACCCCACAGCAGAGCCAGCAAACTATTAACTTTTTTTCTTTGGTTTTTCCCAATTTAGTTTAATGCACCAGTCCAGGAATGGAGTTTAAGAAGTGAAGGAAAGTGGAGCAAGGGGGGGACTATAAACTGTAAAATTTTTGAAAGGATTTTAATTTTTAAAGACTGCTGTAATATTGATTTATTTTGATAGTTTTCCCTTGTTTTTTTAGTCATAAACACATTATATTTTTTTCATTTCATGGCAGGCTAGTTTGGAAAAGAGAGGGGAGGCAGATGGTACATCAAAGCCATTTCCCTCCTGAGGTTCCCTACCCAGACCTCAAAACTCCCCAGTTAGTATGTTTTTGTTTTAACTGAAAAAAAAGTAAAATTTTTCCTCACAAATTTTTGACCTATCTATGTTTCTGTTTTAGGATGGCTCTAATTTGCATCTGGAGGTTGGAAAGGAAAAAAACCTTCAAGAAAAATGCCCAGCAATTTTGATATGGGTAAAAGGATAGAAAAATATTCTTGTTTTGTTCAGGGGATGGTTTTTTAAATCTGCCCTTTTATAATAATAAAATTTTCCCTTCACCCATCAGCAGATTTACTTTTTAAATTAAATTTAAACAAATTTGCAAAAAATTTGTAATTTTTTTCTTTTTTTAGAGTGTATAATGATTATACCCTTTTGAGATTTAATTTGAAAAAAAAACTCTTTGGGTTTCTAATAAACCCCCCTCGGGAAATGAAAAAGTTCTGAAATTGTTCAATTATCAAAACCTTCTACTATTGGAGTTAAGTTTTGTTATATCATAGAAATTTGTTTTTTTTTCGTGTCGGGTATTTTTTCATAGATTGACAAAAGATTGTCCTAATATGGGAGGCCCACCCCAACATCTAATTTCTTCTATTCAGGGATTTTCAGTTCATGTACACAAGATCCCCTTTTTTTCAATTTGTTCCTGGTGGTAATATTTTTTTTTGCCCAAGGAGGTTTTTTTTATTCTAGTGCTATTTTCCTCTCTCTCTTAAATCTTCGTCGGGCTTTTTTTTTTAATTTTTAGGGTTATTTATGGTTTTACCCTCTAAAAAGATTTTGAGACTTATGTCATTATTTTCTTTTTTTCACTTTTTCCAATAGTTTCAGAAAAACACCGGGTTTCTTTCTAATACATTTTATTTTATTCACCAAAGTCGGGTTTAATTTTTTATTGAGACCATTGCCGCATCTAAAAATCTTTTTTTTAAATTTGGTTGTTTTAAATTTTTTTAATTTTTTCCCTGGATATTGATCTTTAGTACCATCGGGATATTTTTTTTTTTCAGTTTTTTTAAAATCATCAGCGTTTTGATTTTTGATGAAAATATAAGCAATCTTGTGAAATGGCGACCAGTAGGTGGGGTATTTTTGTTGACGATCCTGAAACTTGAGGTATCTATAAAACTATTTTAAAAGGGGTCGTTGCTTGCCCAAAAAGGGGACATTAACCCAAATTTTTTGATTTTTTTTGATTTTTTCTTTGCCGATTCTTTTTTTACAAATTTTCTATGTTTATTTTTATTTTTTGAGTTTTAAAAAAATGGGGCTTTTTATCATCCGTTTCCCCAGGTAACAATAAGTATTGTGTAAAATTTTTTAGTAATATTTACTAAATTCTTCTGAAAATGAAGTTTTTCTTTTTTTTCAATTTTTTAATAAATTTCTTTTTTGAAAAAGTTTTTTTTTTTTTTGTGTTTTTATTTCTTTGATCCTTTTTATTTTTTTCCTAATTTACTGGGTTTAAATTTTTTAAATGTCATCTGAATTTTCTCGGTTCTAGAACGGGGATGCCTGTTTGTCTCCTTTTGGTTTTAAATTTTTCCCAGCATTATTTTTAACTTTTTGTATGGGGAAGATAGTTGTCAAATCCCCCATTTCTTAATGTGTTCTTGCTTTTTATTTAAATTTTTTAAAGTTTATAATTGGAGTAAAAATTTTTTCCCAAAACCCAATGTTGCCAATTTCCAAACTCTTTTATTGTAAGCACTCGTAAATTTTTTTTTTCCTTGTGATTTAAAATTTTTTTTGAAAAAATGCCCTTTATTATCCCCATTTTTTTCGTTGTTTTGGGGCAGCTCCGATTTCTTTTTTTTTCTTTTTCCAATTGTTCCATTCTGATTCTACTGTTTTTCAAAATCATACTTGAGTCCCAACTTCAAGGGAAAATTTTAAATTTCTTCCAAAAAACGGGTTTCACCTCATTTACCCATTGGCATTTTTTGTTTTTATCCATTGAAATATAGATAAAATTGGCAATTTTTCCAAATTTTTATTTAGATATTTGTTGTTATCTTAAAAAATTTTTTAAAATTTTCCCTTTTTTCCCATCTAATACCTGAGTTTTTTCCTTTTTCCTCTGTAGTCTCTTCTATGTGATTGAAAATTGAAATTTGCCCAGACTTTCAAAATTGATGTCTTTTTTTTTTTTTTTTTTTTTTTTTTTTTTTTTTTTCCCCCCCAAAATTTTTTTGAATTATTTTTGGAAAGGGTTTTGGGTTTTTTGGGAGTTCATCTGGTGTTTTTAAAATTTTTACCTCATGAATTAATAGCTTGAACTTCCCTTTTTGATCATCATTCATCAATTGTTTTCCCTGTCTTGGAAACGTAGCCAGGTGCCCATGGTGTCAGTTATATTTGTTTCCCATAGATTAAATTTTTGAAACAATAACAATAGTTTTTGTTTTTTTTTTCACATATGTTATAAAAATTGTATACATATATATTGATGTATATATGTACATAAAAAAAGGCATGCAGTGCGTTTTTTTCAATTTTTTAAGTTTAATGTTGTTTTTAATTATAAAAATTATAATTGAGAGGGAAGCTGATTGTGCCCTAAAACTTAAAAATCGTAATACTAAATGTTTATTTGTTTTTTTATTTTAAAAAATTTTTGACAGTTTTAATGTTTTATTTTTATTATTTATTTTTTTTTTTTAAAATTCATAAAAATCCATTAAATGAATATATATTTAAATTAAAAGAGTCCTTTCTTTCATTTTCTTATCTTTTTTTTTCAAATTTGTTGTTTTCCCCGAAATTGTCAATTATGTAAAAAAATGAAGAGTGTTAACTGGGGCCAATTTTTCTCTGATGAGTTTTAAAAATTTGAACAGGTTTTTTTCTGATTTTTTCTTGGTTTAAATAAAGACTTGGTTCCCCCTATCTATTTAAAAAAAAGTTCTCCTTTAAAAATTCCCTTAATTCCAAATATCTCTTTTAGATTTTTTAAAAACCCAATTTTTTAAAAATGTTTAAAAAAATTTTTCCCTAAAAGGATAATTTAGGAATAAAATTTAAATTTTCCAAAATTTTAAAAAATAAAATGAAAGAATAATTTCAGAAAATAAAACTGTTATTACTAATTTAATTTTGATTTGGGATATTGATAAAACTTGAAATATTATATTTATTGTTTTTTTTTGGTTTAAATATAATGCTTTTCAAGAAGATCTTTTTCCCCATAAAACCCAAAAAATTTTTAATTAATTTGACTTTTTTAATTTTATTGTTACCCTTTAACAAACCCAAAAAATTCTACTATTGAGATATCAAGGAAAATACTTCAAAACAGATAAAAATTATTATTATATTTATTGTATTTATTAAATTTTATGTTTTTGAAGCATTTGTTTAAAGATCTGATTCTCAGTAGTGGGATTTTGGGTTTGTATTACAGTACTAAAAGGGATGAGATATTTCACTGATTCTGTAACCCATTTACTATTGAAACAAAATTCCACGGGTCAATTTAGGTCACAGATTTCACTGTTTCAAAAGGTGAAGTTTCACTGATTAAAAAGGGAATTTCACTGTTTCAAAAAGTGAAGTTTCACTGATTCAAAAGTGACCTTTTTTCACTGTTTCATTCAGTTAAATTTCACTGATTCCTGCAGTTTTATAATACAAATCAGTAATAGTCACTGTCAATCAGGGGTTTTTTCATGATTCAGGCTGAGAGAGAAGCAACACGAAAAATTCATTTCCTTTTTCTTTCATATCATTTTTTTAGATACACATATTCTTAATTGTTTTAAATTTTCTGAAACAAAGAAAGATTCAATTTTTTCACGTGTTATGAGACCGCATTGAAAATGTAGGGAAACAAATACGCAATATATGATATAAAAAAAAGGGTTTTTAAAAATCAAAATAATCGTTTATAAACATCGTTAAAACAAAAAACTATTCTATATATGATTATATTATACTTTTTTTAAAACCTTCCATTAAAAATTAAACATTTGATTTCTAATTCCAATAAAAATACACCGAACGACAGAGTTTGAATTTAAAAAGAATTAGGATTGAAAAAATAATTTTAAAGAAAATCTTTGATCAAAACAATTCAACAACTTTTAATATCGCCACCCTATAAAAAGGAAGGCCCCCCAACCCAAATGGGGGAAGAACCTGGGAAAATAGTGTCGGGAGTATTGAAACAAGGGCAAAGTTTTTTAATAAAATGGATATCTTCCTTTTTTCCATTCTTCACAAAAAAAAGGGAATTTGACAGAAAAAAAACGAGAATTATTGCAAATGAAAAAACCAAAATGACTGTGGGAGACAATTGACAGGAAAGAATGGAAAAAATATCTGTAAGAAGAAGACAAAGAGAAAAAACTTTTTATTTCATCAATACAAATAACGGAATCCAGAAAATTAAGGGGTGGAATATTATTCGTCTAAAAAGGGGGGCTGGGGTTTTTTCAAGAAATGTACCATATTTGAGATATTGAAATATAACATCTTTGGGGTGATAGCAAAATTTAAATTATTATGATGAAAAATTTTGGGAAGATGATAGACAAGTTGAAGCTAGGGACCCCTAGAGTTTCATGGAGGGGGAGGGGAGCAAACAGATTAGGAAGAAGAATGGGGGTAAAAAAACAAGGTAAAAAACTGGGTTCAAGAATGGCACAGGTTTCGTATAGGTTTATTTTCTTCTTCAGGCAGCTTTTTCTTTCCCCTCCCCTTTCCCGCACCTCTTTCGCCAAAGGACCACCAATGTCACCCGGGTTTCCTCGGTTTCCGGGGACTTTTCCAGACACCCCTCGCGGGACGATCGACGAAAGACCTATCGCGGCTTCGTATTTTTTGACTTTTTCCGGGACCCCGGGCTCTTGTTGGCAAGTTGCATTTTCTGGCAAAACCAGTTACCAATTACATTCATGTACCAAGAAATTAGGGAAAAAGTTTGGGATAAATGCAATGAAGGATCCCCCCAAAGGCCAAACTTTAAAAGTCTTGGGGCCCCTTCAAGGTTTAGTTTAGTACTTAGTTTCTGATATCCCGACGGTCCGAGGCAAAACCTTTGCCTGTCTTCAAAGTGTTCGGGAAAAATAACATTTGAAAAATAAAATAAATTAAAAATGACTTTTGTAAGACCCCCACTTTGTGTTAAATCTGATTTTTTACAATCTGCATACATGTTTAAAAACATTAAAAAAAATTTAATGAGCATAAAACCTATCAAAATGGCGTTAGAAAAGAACAATTTTCAAAATTAACTTGGACCCCAAAACATGTTTTTTCTTTAAAAATTAAATCAATTTTCCCCAATTTTACCTTTCTCTTTACAACATTACGAGTATGAGAAAGAATAGAATAGGGGAAGACACCGTTGGAAAAATGCCATAAAAATAAAGATGAATATGACCCCCCCCGGGGGGGCATCAGGGCGGTTCGGGTGGGGCGGCGACCCCCGCACGCCCGGGCCCGCGCGCGTCTGCCCGCGGCCTCCCGCAACACCGCCGCCGAGCGGGATCATACCGACTTCCGGCAAATGCCCCGCGCCCGGCGACGCGACCACCCCGCCGGGGGGCGGGGGGGGTGGTGGCGGCAGGTGGCCGGGTGGGGCGGAGGCGGTGGTGGCGGGCGGTGGGGCGGGCGGGGGTGGCGGTAGGGGAGCGGCGGTGGCGATGGTGGCGGTGGGGGGGGGTGGCGGCGGGGGGGCGGTGAGGTGCGGGGGGAAGTGGCGGTGGCGGTTGTGGGGGGAGGTGGTGGCGGGGGCCGCGGTGGGGCCACTACGACTTCCTTTCACTGGCGCTGGCCCTGGGCCCCGCCCCTCCGCCGTCTGGGCCCCAGACAGGGGCCCGATCCCCCCCGCGCCCGCGTTGGGAGCGGGGCGGGAACGGATGGGGAAACCGGGGAAAGAGATGCCCATTTTTTTTGGGCGAACGTCAAGTTTTGACAACATTATTTTCAAATTTTATTCTACCATCATGTATTGACGATACAACGAGAGGGCACTTTTTACAGGGCACCGGGGTTTTAAACTACGTGTTTTGAAGTGGATCAAATAAAATAAACCTGTAAAAATTTTTTTCCTAATAGTAATTTCCGAAATGACTCACGGTTTAGATACATTAAAAACTAACAATAAATACCCCGCCTATACAAGACAAAAATCCCTTCCAGGAGCACAAGTCCGATTTGGGAAACCCTATTTAAATTATCTGTTCCCAATTTTAAAGTTCAGATTGCAAAAAAAATGTTATGGATTAGAATGAATTAATTTCGACTGCATAAAAAATTGTTAAAAAAAATTTCACATTTTAAAAATATTTTAACACTTTGAAGTTTTTAATCCGCAAAGACGAATAAAAAGCAAACTTGAGGGGCCCAAAAGTTTGGTTTTTTTCTGGACTTTGTCAAAAGGCACCCCCGGTAAAAGAGAAATGGTGCAACACCACATTTTTGAAAGGTCAACTCGCTTCCTACTCCCTTTGCTCCACCGCAGGAAACCCGCCAGGCAATATGGTTCCCCCCTGGGCCCAAAAAGATCCACGAAAACGCCCAGAAGGGTGAAAATACCGCCCCAAATTTCCCTCTAAGAAAATTTTTTAACTTAAGAAAAAAAACTGAATAAAAAAATATACTGATAGTTTAATAAACAACTCTGAAAATTAATCATGGTTAATGTTATTTAATATCGTACGGTGACTACGTTTTGACATAATTTTTTGTAAATATCTAGTATCCATGGGAAGACAAAAAACGCATCAAAACAAAAAAATGGTAAATTTTTCTGATTTTTGTTTTCTTTTGGTGGGCTTTTTGTTCGCATCCGCCCTCCGTATCGAACTGGTTTCGTGTAAACCGGGGTTATCTAAAGTGGGTTTAAAGTTTTACGCGATGTAAAAAAAGATTAAACCTGACTCGGGGTAAAAAAACGGGGGGGCATGCAGGGTGGCTAAAAAAATAAACCCGGCAGCGGTATCGGCATCAACTGATGTTACTGCAGCGCTTCTGCCCGGGGGGCCCGGTTGTCCTGATGGCGGAGGATTTTCAACGTTTTTCACCCGGTCAAGGAGCTGTCTGAGGAGAATTTGGGGCCGACTGCTCTGATCGGCAGTTTTCCGTGGTTTTCCGACCCGCCAGGCGAATGCCGAGCAGTACCCCCAAAAAACGGGCCGGACGCGCGCGATTTTTCCTTTCCCTTTTCCCTTTGCCCTATCTTCCCTCTTACACACCAACATTCCCAAATTTCCGGGAGAAGCGGGCTTGGATTTCCGACGGGGGCTTTTCCCCCGCTGGTGGAGAGCCCGGGGTTGGGAAAAAAACCCACTACCCGATAGTTTTGGGCGGATCCGCATCCAGCAAGATTCCATCCCCCGAGAAAAAAACGCACTATACAACGGGACTAATGACCGGCAGTTGACGCCCCCGGAAACAAAAAAATCAAAGTAAAATGCCTTTCGATCTAATTTTATTTCGCCCCCTACAACTCAAGAATAGGTTGAACGATTTTCGTTTTTTTTGGGTCTTTTTTTATTCAATTTCCCAATCGAGACTGATATATTTCAAAAAATATGCAAAACAAGTCCCCGAAAAAATTCGACAACATTATACGCTGATTAGTTTCCAAAATTATTTTTGGATTTACTTTTTTAATAACAAATTAAATAAATACGTCAACTTTCCCCTCCGTTTAATTCCAATTTAAAATTAAATTTCCCCTTTTTAAAATGAATTTTACCCCATAATATACACGGAATTTATTGAAACACCAAAGCCACATCAAAGAACAGCATATCTTCCGATTAATGCCTGAACAAAATTTTAAACCAAATCAGGTTTTAAAAAAATTTTAAAAAAGTTGTGCTGTATTGTGAAAATTGACAATTCCCGGTGTCCCCCTTCCGTTGAAACGGAATCGTCGTTAAAGTATCGACTATTTCAAATACCCCGGAAAGACATACTAAAGATTATTTTATTTATTTTTTTAAAAATGCTATGATCATGTTTTTCCCCATCTAATATAAAGTTTTATAAAATGGTAAAAATTTCCCTGTTTAGATACATTTAGAACACGTACAAAATATATTATTTTAATTTCTCTTTATAAAAGAAATTAGATTCACCAATTTTTTCCCAAAAAAAAATATTTTTGAAATTTTTATTTAAAAATAATACGCGCAAGGTCCACTTAGGCATGGAAGAATGATAGTTTTTCCCTTGGTTTTTTCATCTTTCTTCTTTCTTAAAAGGGCATCCATTATTCAATTTTCCCCTTTTCCGCGCGTCTTCAAGCCTTTAAATTCGAACATAAACTTACATGTTGGAGCACCCCTTGCCTGAGATGTTCTGTAAACCCCCGGAGAGAAGGGTGGCTGAAAAAGGGAATCAAACACGAGGGCAGACTCGTTGATTACATGAGTGCCCTCGAGCCCCCCACGCAAATCGGGGCAGCGATGATCTGGGGCCCCCGCCGGGGCAAAAAGCAAGACACGTTATGAAAGGCCCCAAAGGGAACCCCCCATTTTTTGGGGAACCCCCCTTTGGCATAATTTCCCTTTCCCTCATTTTAAATTTCCTATTTTTATTTTAAAAAGTTGACATTTATTTTATCACATGATTAACACCTGCTACACGTTTTTTGTTTAAATTACAATAGAAATAATAAAATCCTTGTCTGAACCCTGACCCCGCTGCATAAAGCCCTGTCAGGACTAAAATAAAAAAAAAAAAATTTTAAAACCGTAAAATGATTTTCTTTTGCTTTTTGTGAACAATTTTTCCCCCTTGAACCCAAAGGGAAAAAAAAGAAAAGATTTATTATAAATTAAATATTTATAAAAACAAATGTGTTGATGGGTTTTGTTGTTTTTTTTGCGCTATCAGGTCCTCTCTTTAGGAGATTTTGGAACCCTAGCCCTGGGGCGGTCGCCGGTCGCGGCACGGCATCGCTATGAGCGCTTGTATCTCCGGATCGTTATCTCAGAACACTCACGGCGGTGATTTTTCCCACGCCTGGGGGTTTGATCGACTTTAATAAAATGTTTTTAATTGCGGAAAAATTTTTGAATTCCATTTATTCGTATGGAAATTTGAGAGGCAAATTTTTTTTATGATAAAAAAAGGATAAAAATAAATTATCCCCACCCGCGCATCTAAACGCATCCTTAAATTTTTCCCCAAAACTTGCTCATAATTTGTTTAAGATTTTTGGGTATAAGGAAAAAAAATTTTTAAATTAGTGAAAAAGAAACAAATCTGTTGAACAGAAATAATTTTCTACAAATGAAAAGCTGGGCATTAAAATTAAATATTACATTCTTACACTACTTAAAAACTAAAAAATATTTTTGTAATCAAGTTAATAATAGCCTAGAAGTTGATTTTCTAGGTCTTAAGTCATTTAAATTAAAAATTTTGCGACAAATTAGTTTTATAATATTATTTTTCCCATAATTTGAATTTTTATGAAATAAATTGTTCATGGTTAAAAGTTATTTTTCAGAAAAGACTTCTAAAAGGATCCATTTTTAGATAATTTTTTCTGAGATTTAAAATTTTTAATGCAATGACAAGAATAATAATCAGTTTAATATATTTCAATGAATCAACAAGAAAATACATAAAAACATTAAAAAAATTTGGGGTAATTAATTTTTAAAAATTCACATTAAATATTACAATACTTAAAAGGTTTTTAAAATCAAGATTCATAATTTACCAAAGGGAATTCTAAACCCTTTGTCATTTTGCATTAAAAAAAATCACCAAATTAGCGTAAAATATATTTTAAACGAAACTTAAAGTAGATATACATCCACATTTTTCAGACTTTGGGTCCAAATTAGAATAGACAGGGTTTCAGAGAATTTAAAACTTTGATTTAAAAGACAGGAATGTTACAATTGACAAAGCGAAATAAAGGAAAAAAATTCTGCATATTTCACTTGGACCGAATTTCCAACCGTGAACAAAAACACATCATAAATGAAGGTATATTCTGATAGAGAATGACAAAAAACCAAAAGGGAAAATTAAATCAAGAGGCGAAAAAAATTTCTTCCCATCCGTCGAAAGGGAAAACAAATTTGTTGGGGAAAAACATTGAGTACTTTTTTTTACCGGCAAATACTTTGAATACATTTGCTTCTGACACGAATAAAGTCTTCCTTCATTCGAGTACCCCTTAAATAAACTTAGCACAACATTGTAATGTGAAACTGTAATGTAACACAACACGTATGAGCCATTTAAAGAGATTTATTTCTACATTTCAGAATTCTCTGGAATAAACTGGGGGTAAGGGAAATATCTTTAAAAATTATCTTTTACCCGACCAATGCAAAATTAACCATTCTATAAAATAGTTATAAATGGGTATTTAAGAAGGAGAAAAACACACGTTTAAAAAAAATTTGACGATTCAATGATGTAAGTTCACAAAAACCCCTTTAGTATACATTTAAAAAGCTTTTTATCTGGGTTAACGAAAATTTCAACAGTTGAATCTGCACGGGCAAATTAAAGGAAACAAAGGTTTGCGTTTGTGCCTTCCCCAAAATACAAACTTTTTTATCTACCAGCAGTGAAGAGTACGTCAACTCAATTTTTACCACCCCAGGGGAAACGTCCCCTCGATTCGCGTCAACCTCACGTCGCCAAAAACCAAAACGCGCCTGCCGACGTGAAAAAGGGGGACGGGCAGGAACACCCAACCCGCGGCAGCGCGGGGGCGCTCTGATAATGCCCAGACAACCCGCTTTAACGCGGAGAGCCGGAGGCTTGGGCGCACAAAAACAACCCCCCCCTCCAACGTCTGTCACCCCCCGCTGCGCCCTTTTGGTCCCAGCGCAGCGCCACGAAAGGGGGGATGCAATCGCGGGCGGTGAAAAATCGCGCCGCCCGGCCGCGGGTGCCCGGGGGGGGGGAAAAGGGAAAGGGGGGCCCCAAAGGAAAAGCCGCCGTCAACCCGGTCTCTGCGGTGGGGAACAACGCAAAGACGCCGAAAGAATTGTCTAACGCATCAGGTTTGGCAAACAAAAAAGGGTTTCAGTTGGGGTTATTGTTCTTTGCAATTCACTTTAACGCTGAGGAGAAGGATTTGTAGCCACGAAATTTTCCAAAAAGCAATTTTTACGATTCTGATATTTTTTTATTAAAAAATGGTTATTGTCATGAATACTAAACAAAATTGTAAAATTTTGGGAAAATTTATTTGTTGATATTTTTCGTAAAAAAGTTTGCCCCAAGATATATTTTTTTCTCTTCTGTGGCAAGGTTTTTCATTATTTTGATAAGATTAGAATTTCAAAAAACTTTTTGTTAAACCCTAAAAATTTAAAATAATTTCTAATATATTTGAAAATGCAATATTTTATTCTGCATCTGCCCTCTTCAAAAACCATTATAATCTGGGAAAATTGAATTCAAAAAGTCAAACCTACTTTTCCTACCTATTGTTACTAGGGCCCTTTAAAAATTTTTACAAAATTTTAATTTAAGACATGAAAATGGGGGTAAAACTAGAAGATTTAACGAAAAATTTAGATATTTGGGATTTTAAAAAAATTACAGAAGCAAATACAAGAAAAAGAAGATTGCAAGAAGACCTTTTCTAAACGCAATTTGCAAATTTGGGGGTTTGTGGTCGTGAGGAAGAGTACAAGAAAAGAGAAAAGAGAAATGTGAAAAATTTTTTTCACTGGAAGATGAAAAGGAATGAAAAAAAATTGATGAAAAATTGAACAGGCAAACACGTGTTTTAATGATACCAAAATTGGTGAAATTCTTCCGTGGAAAAAATATTGAATGAAGTGAATATTAAAAGAAGGAAGAATTTGAATGAATATTGATTGAATGAAGACGACAAGTTTTGGAGAAGGATGATAAAAAATGAAGGAACCGAACACGTAGATCTTAAAAAAAATTTTCCCTTTTCTTTAAAATTTACAGCAATTTTTTAAAAATGGATGTAAAAACATAAAAAATCCCCAGAAAGATATTAATTTTGAATATAGACAGCTGCAAAACTAAAAAATGGGGTTAAAAATTTAAAAAAACAAAATTAAAAAAATGCTTGTTAGAGCTATATTTAAGGGTTCCCGGGTGGGTTCAATCTGGGGGGGAAAGTATATCTTGGTTTCAATTGCCCTTTTCTTAAAATTTCTCAAAACTTTTACGGACACCAGTTAAAAAGGATATTTTTAAGTATTAAATAGTTTTTTGATAAATGTTTTACTTGAGAAATATTTTTTTATTTAAAACTATAAGGCATTATGATGTCGGCTACCCATTATCACTGCAGACTATTGATTATTCTCTGCCGAAGAGTATAATAAAAAAAGACGAAGATAATGTAATCATTCTATGCGTCGGGAAAAAACAAGATAACAAAGGGTTTATTCGACGACCACTAAAACATGAAATTTGATTTAAAGGAAAGTACGACCAGAGTCTGAATGGGCGTTGGGAATGGTCTATGTATAAAAAAAGCTGTCCATTTTTTGAGCAATATAATGGGTCTACTATAAAAGGCCATAAACCTGCGTCTCATTAAGGATAACCCCCAACTGACGAGAAAAAGGGTGAAAGAAAAACAAAAAAAAATGAAGGAGAAAAGGAAAATGAGGGCAGAGAATTGATGTAGATAATATGGAAACGTCTTTTTGGGTTCATCGCGGAGCAAAACCTGCTGCCTTCCAGAGAGAATTTCCTGCGCGAACTCACGTGCTATCTTTCTCCCAACCACTTCCTCCCACCACAGGATACCTAGGATTCTGCACTTTACGCCAGGTACGCCGACTAAGAAAATAATGGCGAGATCTTCAGGCATCCCAAAACGGGCCCCCCGGGGGGGGTCGCGTGGGGTGAATAAATTTATGTTTGGGGCGAATTGGAAAATGATTTGCCTTCCCCCTGCAACGGGGATCCGTCCCGACCAACAAATAGTTTTGTGGGGGTTTCACTTTCCCGGGATCTTCCCCGGTGGGGGATCCGCCCCCCGGAAAAAAAACTGTAAACTCCAAATGGTCCCCTGATCTGTGAAGGGGGAGTATATTTCATGGAGTGTGTGAGCGTGTGGAGGGAGAGAGGAGGGAAAAGAATGATCGCGCGGGTCCATGGTCCGTTTTTTTAGGACTGCGCCAGCATTTACCGAATGATCAGAAACAATGGAAAAATCCCCCCAGAGGAGCCAACTCAAATTTGCAGAAACAAGACTGATTTCGACTCCCCTATGCAGCTGGGTCAGAAATTTGCCACCACGGGAATTGATCGCTAATACTGTTATTTTGGAGTGATATTTTGTTCTCAAAATTGGCCGCAAAAAATCCCCCTTAAGCCCCGCCAACGAGTGTGAGAGGCGAAAGATGGGGGGAGCTTTCGAGCCGGCCGCGAGGGCGCATCCCCAAGAGGGCCGGCGCCGGCGGGAGGGGGGAGTCGGGCCACCGCCCCGCCCCCGACCGCCCCGCTCGCCGCGCCTGGGCGCCCAGGCTGGGCTGCCCCCGGGGCGGGGGCCTTTGGGGGGGGCGGGGGGGGGGGGCGGGGGGGGCGGGGGGGGGGGGGGGGCGGGGGGGGGGGGGGGCGGGGGCGGGGGGGGGGGCAGGGGCGAGGGGCGGGGCGAGGGGCGGGGCGGGGGGCGGGGGCGAGGGCGGGGCGAGGGGGGGCGGAGAGGGGGCCGCCGCCCAGCGGCCATTTTCCCGGGGTCCCCGCTGCCACCTCCGGCTCCACCGCCCCGGACCACGATGACTCGAACGCGTTTCTTCGGGGGCACGGGAAATTTAAACACCCCCTTGATGTGAAAGGCTGCACGAAATTTAGATGCCTATCTTAGTCTTTTTCGAGCGTTTTTTTTTATACTTATTAATAGAACGATTAATTTTTAAAAATATTTAGTAAGTTTTCCCCAAATTGTAAGCATTGATCCATTAATACATTATTAATTTAATTCATGTGAGACATTGTACAAAACTACGGGTGAAAGGCACTTTTTAACTTTTCTTATCATCGCTAAATGCGACAAGTTTTGAATCCGGAGTTTAAATATCGTTAAAAAGAACGTTTTTTTTGCATTCATTTTTCCCATTAAGATGAAGTTACAGTGCATTTTTTCCCCCTTTTTGGGGAAATCCGCGTTTTTTTCAAGGTAATGAGGATGAGGTGAAAAAAAACAAATGAATTTGGGGATGCAAACTTTCAGATCGATAAAAAAAGATTAAAGCATTTCGTTGCATTTTTTAAAATTTATTGGGTTTGAAACCTTACGCGGGTTCCAAACGTTTTGCAAATCGAAATATAGGTATCCAATTTTTAAATTTTTTTTGAAAGGTTGCAGAATTGCAAAGCAAAAGGAAAAAGTATGAGGAACGGGGGATATCATTTTCATTTCAATTTTATCATTTATTTTTTGAGATATTGAGGTAACTTCATTTTTTTTTAAATTAATTTTTCAAATTTTTTGTCTATCATGACGAGCGTATTTTTGATGAATCCAATGATAAAATAGGGAATTTATATAACATTTTCTTTTAGTAATTTTGATGTTTGCGACCGTATTTAAGGATATTGAACGGTTCGAGCACGTGCAGCAGGACAGCGCATTTTCATTTTGGTGGTTTAAAAATTAAAAAATACGTTAAAACGAGCGCAAAATTAAAATTTTTCAAAAAAATTTCTTTAAATATGACAATATGTATATTATTGTCTTTTTTTTTACGCCTTTAAATCGACTAAAAAAGGTTCCATTTGAAAAAACAAAATTACCTAATATCTCTTTAAAAAACAAGTGATAAAGTCAAAACGAATACATGCACAATTAGCCCATTCCCCGGGGTACTTTTCGAAAACTATCTTCCCAACCGCTCAAAATTTCAGGAAGTGCTAAAGTTACGTGACTCATCCGGGGAAAATTAATTTTATATTGATGTATTAAATTTTTGTTGGGAAATTTATGTGTAATAGTTTTTATTAGGGGAAAGCCAGTTGTATTTAAAAATTAAGCAAGATTACCACTAAATCAATTTGAAAAAGACTATTATAATCCCAAGGTTACTTTGGGAAAATTTGAAATTTCCTTTTGTCACAGTTCAACAGAAAAAAAATTAAAAACGTTTTTTCCTTTATTTTGCTGAAAACACGCACGAAAACTGCAGCAGTTTTTTGACGATCTTTTTCTCTATAACGTCCCGACAGTTTGTTTGGGGGAGTCAAACTTTTACAGTTCAAGTTCAAAAACACTTTTGGGGTACTAACGAAAAAAATGCAAAATTTTTTAATGGCGGGGAAAAGGGGCAAATTGGGCAGCTTTGAACTATGCACAGCCGCGATCGCCACGATTTTTGGACGTCAGAATCTTAGTTCGTCAGTCGACCGTCAAATTGCAATGCCTTTTTTTCGAAATGTGTCCGAACCACAGGCTTGGTTAAAGGCCCTACAGGCTGCTATGAAAATGAAAATTTAATAAAAATTTTACCGGGAAACTTGCTTTTAAAAACAGTAAGGGGTTTTATTGTTTTAAAAAGAACACTGGAGGTTTTTTTATTTCCGAAATGATAATATTTAATATAAAAAAAACATCCATGATCAAAATACGAATTTGAGTCGTTTTCTAAACAGGAAAGAAAGGTCTATCCTTGTTTTCATAGTTATAAAGTAAGAATGTTTAATACATTTTTACATTAAGATGTTTCTGTATTTATTTGTAAACCAACACACACACACACACACCCGTTTTTCAATCGGACACGATTAGAATTTGGGCTCCCCCAAAAAAAACATGTTAGGAATCATATTTTGTTACAGAGGAATGAAAAAAGTACACGTAAAAATAGATATTGAACATTCAGGTTTTAAAAAATACCACGGACGAATTAATGGTAAAAATCGAATCATAGATCGTGTTTAAGGAGAAGTGTTAAGGAATGCTTCCCACCTTGGGGGCATCAAAATTTTAGAATATTTTAAAAAAATGGAACATTTATAAGGACCGAATTTTTCCTTTCCCTTTTTTCCCCTCTTGCTACCGGTCCTAATTTGAAGGGGTATTATTTTTATGAGTTTTTTAAAAAAATTTGAAATCCCCCCTGTATATTAAGGGCCCCATTCTCAATCCCTAATGACAGGGACTAACTCCCAGCAATTTTTATTTTAACTCAAAAAAAAACATTCTTTCCCAAAATACATAGATTTCTAAAGCAGGAGATTATTTTAAAAAATTAGTGTCTCTTTACCAGCAGGGGAAAGGCTTTATCCCTCGGGTACCGGGGACGGCCCCAACCAGGAAAGACGAGGTAATTAGAAAACGGAAAAGTTGCTGGGGGTTGAAAATAAAGACAAAAAAAAAGGGAAAGTTTTTTTTTCAAACCGGTTAATTAATACATTTTGATTGCAAAACATCCACCAGAAAATAAGCTTTTAATGGCTGGATTAATCCGGGGAAAATTCCCGGGAGCTCGAGATTGTATCGTAAAAATTTGAAACCAAGAACGACGGAAACATTTTTTTTATTGTTACATGCAAAAAAAAAATAAAGTTTTTATTAGCAAAAAAAATTAAAACCAACTAGGCTTTTGAAATGTACAATTCGACATCTGGCGGACAATTTTTTCGGATCAGTAAGGAGTAAAGGGGGGACAGCAATCGCCTGCACGTTGGGCATGGTCGGGGCCACGCGCATTAGTAGGTCATCGCACGTTTTAAATCTTTTTGCGGAGACAGATGAATTCCCGGGAACGACGCGTGCTGGGTATGTGTAAATTAGTTTTAAAGAGTACAGAAGGGAATTCAAAAGGGATGTGAGGATACTTAGATTTATTTTAAAAACATATTCTCAATAAAACTAATTTGTAAAATTAAATAAATGAAGAAAGAATTAAAAAGACCGGAGGGGGGACAACCCCGGGAAAAAGACGAGTTTCCTGCTTCCGGCTGAGGAAGGGAGATGCCCGTTAATCGGGGTGCAAACACCCACGTGCCATTTTGAAACATGGTGGGGCCGCTTTTCAATTCGAGAACGCTGATCGAAAAAAAAAAAACAAAAAATAAACTATATCAAAGAATTTAAGAGGAACTACATTTGATTCGGGGAACAACCAAATCCAAACTTTATCTGGCCCCTTTAGGATCTTCAACATCCTTCGTGGTCCTCTAGAGACAATGGAGTCTGTCTCCCCATTACTGTGCCCGCCGTTTATACGCGCAACTTTAAACTGCCGTAATTTTGTTTTTGTACCCGCACCCGCCCCCACAAACGTGCCAAACATCTCGATTTATGGAGAACAAACGCCGGGGGGGAAGCAGCTTCTTTTTTTTAAAAAAGGGTAATACCACAAAAAATACACCAAAAATCGCGGGGTTGGGAAACATAAAGCAACAGTGGGAGGGGTTTTTACTTAATTTTAACCACAATTAAAATTTTAGAAAAACCCCAAAACCTCAAAAGAAACCAGCAGGGAAACTGAAAGAAAAAATGCTTGGGTAATTAAGATCGGAAATGAGTTCCGAATTATGAGGAAAATAATTGATTCAAAGACAAACACACAAACGGTTACAATATTCAAAAAAATCATTATTTAAAAAAAAAAAATTTAAAAGGAAAGGGGGAGTTTGCTCGCTGAGGGGGCAATGCCTCCAAATCCCAAACAGTTCGCGTATCGATCCAAAATCCCCTGGGCAAACGGCCCAGAATAGCTCCCCCGTTCCGCCCACGGGGTCTGCGCGGCGGCGCGTTGGCCAGGGAGGGCCCACGCACCGGGCAGGACGCGACGCCCGCCGCGGGGGGCAAAAAAGAGGAAAAATCAGAGACGGCCCCTGAGATCAAAAATTTCCGTGAAGCGAAAACGGTTAAAAAAAGCCACCAAATATAAATGATCTTTTTAATAAGCGGGTTTTTTCCAATGATAGTAGGGCCCCAAAAAAATAGTGGGGGGAAAAGGGACATTTTAAAAATTTCCAAAAAGTACTAAAGTTTGAAAAAAATTTTACATGACCCATTAAAATCTATTTTAAGGAAAGATTTATTAAGGGAAAAAACGATCTTCATAATAAGTTGTAGGAAGACGCCCAAAAAATTTAATTTTTCAATTTTAAAATTAGAACTTAACGGAAAACGGCGCCATTTTCTTTAAACTTTTTTACCTTTCAAAAAATTTATAAGAAAAAGTTAAATGTTTTTTTAAAAGTCCAAATACCAAAAATTAATTAGCTTAGAAGAAATAAAAAAGGCATCTTGTCAAATATTATTGTTATTAAGATAGCGGCTTTTACGGGTTTTCATCGTTGTCTCGCTCGCCGCACCAATCTAAATAATTTTTAAAAATTCCGCCCCAGCCCGCGCGGGGGACTTTCCCGACGCACGATTGCAGCATTTCCGGGCAGTAAATGATATAATTTCATTTTTCGTCATGTTTCATTTATACACAGAAAATTGTCAGTAAGAAAATCTTGGGAAAAAGTGCCCAGAATTTAGTGACCCCCTTTTTTTTTGCGCCTCTGGAATTATACGGAAAAGGGTTTAAGTACATCTATTCTAAAAATTTACAAAACATGCCTTCCTTTTTTTCATCCATCGCCATGCGGGTGTTTTTGTGCACTGCAATTTTTTGATAGGTTACTTTTTTTCATTTTTAGAAAGAAAGCTAAAGTGACTGAAGACACTGCATACATAGAATTCTTTTGCTAGAGGCAGATATCGGTCCAAATCTGACGAAGATATTAGTTTTGCGAGATCACAAGACGATGCTGGGGAAAAAAAGGAAAAAAATTTTTCCCTTTTAAACCTACAAAGTGAAAATTAATGTCCCCAAAAAGTTTTCCTCACATGAAACCATAATAAGAAAGGGCACACCAAATGTGACAAACGTCTACCCACAAAATTCTTCGAATGTGGGGAAACAGGTCCTCTAGAACTATTGCAACATATCAATCTGTTCATAGTTTAGACTGTTGTATTAGATTCGGAAATGAAAAAAACAGGAGAAAATACCCATTAGCATGTAAACATCTCCCCCAACATTTAAAGAAATCAGAGCAGATTAATTTTTAAAAATTTGTACAACCACTGGTGATCGGATAAAGGGTTTATTACCTACTACTAATTGTTCCAAAAAGTTTGTTATAAAAAGGAGGTGGGGGATTCTGGGTTGTAACGTGAGATCGACGCCGGCTTATCCTTTCGGTTTTCTGGGACACTGCCCCCGCCGGGCGTTCTAAGCTCCGAAGATGAGTGAGTACCGCGGGGAAGAGGTGGGGGGAAGAGAAGGAAAAAGGTATGACGAAAGAAAAAAACGCGCGCAGTCAGTGGTTTGTTTGAAATTTTTGAATCCTCGGCATGGTGGAATTAGATTTAGCACGTCCTGTTTTGAAAACTACCCCGTCAGAATCGAACCCTAGGGCCACCGGTCAACCATTTGGGGGATGCAAAACTGTTTCTGCGAATTACCAGGGGATATTTGATGAATTCTTCAGCAGGATTTCGAATTGGGAATAAAAAAACTTTTTATTTTCTCATATAGAAAAACGCGAAGGCGTCGTTACTCAATACTTTGATGGATTACGATTACATACCATATTTTATTTTAAAAAATTTAAATCGAGCCCGATTTTCGCGATGGAAAAAAACATCTACCAACAACTAGCAATCTAGTGCACCCACAAAGGAACATGAAACTACTGCTTCACGCAACTCTACAGACAGGCAAAGGACTCATTTAATCCTTTTACCAGACTTTTAAAGTTGTAAAAGACACGACACTAATAACTTACATATCCATGCTTGTAAAAACTCATTCTTTCTGTACAGTAGCTAAGGAAATGTATTCCAGAACTTCACGTTCTATTCTTCTCATTATTCATCCCAAGTTTGGTAATGAGTCATGCATTTAAAGAACATTTTGCTGAGCTCACAATAAATTAAAAATAAATGTTCTATGAATATCAAGATGAGCAATCTAAGATATATGAAAATGGATTTAATTTAAAGGTTACATTAAAAATTCCTAACAACTTCACGTATTTTCTAGCACTTACTAATTGCAAAGATGACATCTACTGGGACTACAAGGTAGAAGTCAGAATCACTCAATTCGTATCCGTTCACAAACGTAAACAATTTCTGATCAGTAATGGTCAGTATCGCACCTAAGAGGAGGAGCCGTACATGGGGCTACAGCGTCTCCCCTCCCAAGGCCGATGTCTTATTCACAAATATTAGTTTTACGTATTTTTTTCTAGATACTACACTCCTTTATATCATATATATCATTTTTGTAGATAAATTTAAGTCAACAAACAAAATACATCTTACATTTGGCATAAATGAAAAATTATTTATAAGAAAACATCAAGTCGGTTGAACAATCTCTAGTCCTGCCCTCCAGACTCTTCCGGGTTGCCTCTCTGGACAGAGTTATTGAAAAAACCGTGATAGAAATAATTTTCCGACAAAGCTTCATCATGAGAATGTGCACCCCCACCCCAATGATGAAAAACACAGTAAAGAAGCAGTAATCATTATAGTAAAAACATGAATATTTTTAAGATTATTTGATGGCAGGTATTGCCCACCCGAAATCTTGGCGTCTACAATAAATAGTCTTTATGATTTTGCAGTGTGACCTCCAAAAGTCAATTATTGTTACAAATCTAACGACTTCCAAAACATGCACTAGTTTGTAATTCGTCACTGTAATATGCGAATACACAGAGAATAAAAGTATCAAAATATTACAAATTGTAAAAATAGGAATAATATGCAAATTCCTTGGTTGTCGTATAATATATTTCATTATGAATATGTTGATTTAGTAAAAAAAGGAGATGGTTATGTATAGATCAAACATAAGTAAACAAGTTCCATGACAATAATTACGAAAAGTGAGCAATAATGTATATCTCCTTGTAGATAATACCGTATTTGGTAAGAGTAATTTGTTATTGTAAATTTTTATCTCTTTATACTAGTTTTCTATGTCATTTTATTATTGTTGTTGTTATTATTATTATTATTATAATTATTATTCAGATCCATCTTCACACTTTCAACTGATGAAAATCTCACACAGAGGATTGAAATGTTGTGACAAACTATAATTGTCTGATGGATGGCTCATTTTTAATAAATTACGAAATTATAAAGATTTTTTTTGAAAAGCGCGCAAATCTAACGCTGAATACTGCAATACAAGTTACAATGACAATCAATACAATTCATAGTTTCAAAAAATTGCAGGGGGAGAACCTTTCCAAAAAGTCAAAGGGGC